>OZ024902.1:58802845-58820345 GCA_964017125.1 Flabesymbios commensalis | reverse complement strand
AGCTATACTGTAGTCCTATAACCCTCACGGCTTTAATATGACATAGAACTATATAAGATGACACCAAGGGCATTTCAAGATTTCAAACAGTCAAAAAGCTGATTTTTTTAATTTCGACACTAAAAATTTACAAATCTTGATGTTTAAACACACATTTAATTCCCAGTAATAATGATTTTGTCGACGCATCTTTAATGCGTTGAGCTATAGGATATAATTTTTACCCACTTGAAGTTGTGGGTCGCGGTAAAAACGGCTGGCATGTGTATAATTTGCCAATAATTATGTCAAACTAGCCGATTAAATACTTATTTCTCAGACAAAATGTTTGTCAAAGAGACAAATAAAATGGCTCAAAACTGATATAGACACACGTGTGATCAGGACACACGTGTGTAAGTCTACTTTTTTTCATTTATTTGAAGCTGGAATTGCTAACGCAATTTGGAGCTCCAAATAACGAGAAATAATAATATTTTATAAAAAAATACAAGACTTCAAAATTTTATTTTTAGAATAACTAAGCATGTAGCACAAAAAATTTTGGCAATTCGAGTTCAATTTATGTGGTCCGACATTTGCTTGAAAACGCATATATATGCGGTTCCGGCAGCATAATGGTTAAGACCGAGTTGTTGCTAGACTCTGGCAAGTGTTTCAAGATATGCTGCACAGCAACAAGGACCGGTACCGGCTATTTGCGATTTTTTAATCAAAATATAATGAATAATCACATTGTGCAGAGTAGGTCTGGGGCTTTTTAATTACAAAATATATGCAAAGAGCAACCTCTGTCTATAAAGTCACTACAAGCCGTGACGCTTGTGATTAGCATTCTGTCCTGTTTTTTTACACTAACGTTAGTTGCATCGTGATCAAAAAGATACTTTCTGAAGGATGCTCTAAACATAAAAGTCAAAATTGGATTTGTTTGAATTTATACAGCGTGTCTTGTTTTAACCTGAATAAATCTCCTTCATGTCTTGGAAGTATTCGACCTGCAGCCTGATTATCAAACAATACCAGCACGTCAACAGCATCCTTCACCTCGATGGCTAAGAAAAGAGACTTTCTGAAAGAAACAAATTATAATCCCATTCAAGCTTTACACGATTCGAACATGTCCGTTTACCACTTTGGTATAATGTTTTAATTGAATGTCCTTTTTCTAATTTTTAGTGACTAACAGCTCATTAAAGAATATATATAAAAAGCGGAGTATGGTTTCAATAGCGAAGTATTGCACAGCCCCCTCTGGTGAATACACTTGATTTGTAAAGCATGATCCATAAATATTGCGTCCTCTGCATTGGTTCAACCAGCATTAAACAACATCGGACCAACAGTATTTACTGCATGATAACAGTCTACTAGTTTTATACGCTGTTTGCCTACGTCGGGCGGATTATCCGTTTTCTGTGAATATTTCAGTGATATGTGAATATTGTTTTATTAGGCCAAGAGTATTAGGTCTCGTACCTGAACAAATTCATAACAAGCAGAATATTTCAGTAAATTTTCAGAGAACAATCCCCTACAACATACTAAAAGTCCCCTAGAATCCACCTTGTGCCTTTTGGTGAATTTAAGATGGCGTCCAAGATGGCCATAAATTTCACATTTTGTCATATCTTGTGAAATCATCATAAAAATGTCAATAATGAGTCGAAGTATATGTTTTGGGGGACGAGGAAATTTATTTCAACGATATTTCAACACTAAACAAATATTTTTAGTGATTTTTTTACATATACATATGGTGACATATGTACTTGCAAGGTCTCAACTAGCAAAATAAAAAACGTAGAAGCCAGTGAAAGACTGAAATATCCATTTCTTGTAATAATTTCATGATTTAAGGTCATCTTGAATGTCAAAAGGTCAATTTCAAGGTCAAGTGATCGAAAATATGATTTATACCAAATAAAACTAGGAACATGACCGTAATACCAAATTTTCATGGGATTTAGACTATAAAAACCATCCATCTATGCTATTATGTTTGTGATTCAAGGTGACCTTCAAGGTCAAAAGGTCAATTCCAAGGTCAAATTTCTAAAAATATTATTTTCAATAAATATAAATAGCAGCAAGTGTAATATTTATTTTTATGTGATTTTTAATGAAGAATCCATTTGAGGTGATTCTTTTGGTGATTCCAATGACATCTTGAATATCAAAAAGTAAATTCCAACATCAAAATTTAGGAAGTAGGCCTATGATTTATGATGATTAAAGGTCATCTTGAATGTCGAGTCGTAAATTGTAACCCGCTTCCCATCCCCTTATATTTTTTTATGTCGCCCTTTAACGCACCCAATCTCTCTTTCACGCAGCTGCCTCACTCTTTACCGCTTCCTCGTCGCCCTTTAGTGCCTCTCCACCACCTTTTAACACACCCAGTCGAACTTGAACACCTATTTGTCGTCATTTAACGCCTCCACACTGCCCGTTAACGCCTCTTCACCGCATTTTAGCACTTCACCTCCTCCCCAAAAAATTAAAAGCGGGGTGGAGGGGGGAGGGGGGGGGGGTAAACCAAGAATTGAACATTTAATGGTTTCCTTTTTATGTCAGTAGATATGCGACCTTGTGACATTTGTGATCTAAAATATATCTTTTTGAAAAGGGCAAACAGTTCTTTTAGAAAATAACATTAAATCAATTTCCTACACTATGGATCAATACTCCTTTTTTGGTGACGAGTCAAAAATATTCTTACAAATTACACTAATAAATGTCGGAATAACTGTTGTATACCATACCGGTAAATTTTACCACACTTGATACTTTTGAGAAGACATAAACAACAGTTATACACTATTACATCATTCATATCAATTCCCTTCTTTTAGGGTCATTGACGGATTTAACACCTTTCTGTTAGTCGGATTTGAATAGACTTTTGTCCTGCTATTAAGTACATCCCATAGGTTACAAAACCACTGGAAAAACTTTGGCTAAAATTTTCTGGGGGTACGAGTGGTTGTTTGCATACATCGACAGATGTTGTTATTGATTTTGTTTAATGTAAACAATAAATAACTATAATTTATCTAATTAATTTTACATGTTTAATATCAAAATCAAATGTCTCCCCCCCCAAAAAAAAAAGCACATGTTTGGACTCTTTATTTACATTTCTATAATAATTTAAATCCGAGATATGAGAAATAGTGAAATTGGTGGTCATCTTGGACGCTATCTTGAATTTATCAAAAGGCCCAGGTTGGATTCCTGGGGACTTTTAGTATGCTGTAGGGGATGGCTTACTGAACGTTTTCTGAAATTTCAGCTTACTATGAATTTGTTCCAGCTTTCACTCATATATACCCTAATGGTCTTGGCCTATATATTGCTTTCTTCACAATCATGGCAATATCGCGACAGAGGGAAGCATGGAACATGGACTATGCCCTACTCTTATTGCGAATGACTTCATAGTGCATAGAACTATAGGAAGCCCTTTTTCAGTAAGATAGGGTAAATGTTTATTTTGGAAACTCTTATCATAATTACTGAATACATATGCTGGCCCACAATTTGAAAACCGTTTTTGGAAAAATATTTTTTGGTCTCAGTTTACGTCATGGTGAGAAAAGTAAGTAAATCAATCGCATAAAATGTATACATTGAGCTTCGATCACAACTGCTGGGCATTCGTATAGAAAATATTATAAACTATAGTTTTTTTCAAACATAATTCATAGTTGAAATTGTAGCAGCTCATCTTGAAATTGGATAATTTAATTGTGTAGATGGAATTGAAGTAAGTAGCCCATCTAGAGATTGAATATTTCCACTCACCTATAAGATATCATACCCTCCATAGGCTCGTGGATGCGGAAGTAATGGTCCCAGGCAGACGTACGCTGAGGAAAAGCCACACATCTCTGGTGAGGTCTCTTTACTGTGATTATGTAATGCCATGCCAACTGTGACGAAAAACAGGGGTGAATACATCATCGCCATGGTGGTCGACTTAGTAGTATCTCCCACTTTTCAATTTTGACGATAACATGTGACATATTTACTACAAGTATATACAATAAGTAATCAACATCACTGACAGTGGCGGATCCAGAGGGGGGGGGGGCGCAGCCCAAAAAACAAAAACCGACCATATTTCGGCTGAAATATATCCATATTTCGGCTGAAATATAGTCTAGAATGCGTCATTTGAGGCCTTAGATTTCAAAATTGTCCGGGGGAGCATACCCCCGGATCTCTCTAGAGCATAAGTGCCAACTGTGGTGTGTATAAATTCTAGCAAAAATCGGCGCCACCCGTCAGTCAATTCCTGGATCCGCCACTGACTGATCAGTTTACAGAAAGTATGCTCAGGCCATTGACCTCATCCCACTAATAATTATTATGGGAATGAGAGAGGTTAAAAAAAGATGAATCTTAACCCTTAAAGCGCTGGATATCTTTTATATAGACCATGGAGACCAGAAGGTTTAATTCAATTCGAAATCACCATAAATGTCTTAGTTAGCTCTGTCTAATTCATTTGATAACTGTTATGGGTTTACGATCAATATAAAGAGTTTTACTCTTACAGTGCGGTGATAGAAATCGGACGTCTAAAGTCTATCCCCGAACTGTAAGGATTAAGATATTGTTAGCGGGATGGGACCCTGATATGTTCACGTGTCATCGGCCTCTCTCCACGTGATGTTATCATATGGAGAAGAAGCAGCCATTCCGGTTTCCAAAAACGCCACGTGGATGGCTTATCTGAGATTTATCAAGCAATCTGTTGTGCCCATCTTATGGAGCTTATTTCACACTGGGCTCGAATTTTTGTATAAGTTACGATGATATGGTAGGCTTCGGACTGGTCCAGATGACCATCTTGACTTTATGAACTTTATGAACTTTATGAAATGTTATTGATCGTCGCCTAAAGGCATTATGATCACACGTGACCCCGTGAGGAAAGAAACTGAAATTCGCAGTGTAGTGCAGAAATTTATTTACAGTGGATAGGGAGTGCATCAGTGGGGTGTGAATTAAAGGCTGGGGGAGAGATGACGGGTTAGGCCTCCCTTGAAGGACTGCACCGTTGGAGTCGCACACAGACTGGGTGGCAGTAAATTCCAGTCTGTGATTGTTCTGGGAAAGTAGCTGTACTTGTATGTGTCTGTTGATGTGCTGAGTTGTCTGTATCTGTAGCTGTTTTCGTTTATGTTTGAGGTGTGGCGTGTAGTTCTGAGGGGTATTTGTAAATAGGGGGGAATGGGGATGGCAATATTCTGATGGCAAATTTTGTAGAATAATACTAGTCTACTTTGTAGACGTCGGACCGAAAGAGAAGGCCAATTCAGTTGTTTTTGTAAGGAAGAGACACTTATGTAGTGTGAGTAGTCATGATGGACCCATCTTGCTGCATAGTTTTGTATTTTGTTAAGGTTGTGTGTATCTTTTGTCGTGTTTGGGTCCCAGATGGCTGATGCATATTCAAGTTGAGGTCTGACTATTGTTTTGTATGCCTGTGATTTTACAGTTGTGGAGGCTTGTTTGAGGTTTCTTTTCAGCATGTTTAGTGTCTTCTGTGCTTTGTTGGTTGTGTTTTGTATGTGTGTTGTCCATCTGAGGTCTGACTGAAGTTCTATGCGGAGATATGGGTGGTGCGTAACTGGTGTTACCGGTGTGTTGTCCATTGTGTAGGTGTGTATGATGGGCTGTTTCTTTCTGTGGGCATGTAAGGTGTGACATTTGTTTATGTTGAATGACATTTGCTATGTGTGAGACCAGTCAACTAATTTCTGAACATCTTGTTGAAGTTCTAAACAATCTAATTTTAAATTTATTTCTCTGTATAGTACGCGGTCATCTGCAAAAAGCCTAATTTTTTAATTTATGTTTTGGTTGATGTAATTGATGTAAAGGAGGAACATAAGAGGGCCGAGAACTGTTCCCTGTGGCACCGGATGTGACTGGTACTGGATCAGACATTCCCCCATCAAGAACAACTTTCTGATTTCTGAATAATTTGACCAATCCGAAGCCTACCATATAGCGTAATTTGTACGAGAATACGGACCCGGGGTTCCAGTTTTTCTCACTCAGCTCACTGTAGTGCCAAGGACAATTTTTGGCTATGATGGCAATGTTACAATACAGGTGTCAGTGGTCCACTCAGTGTTCAGCTTATGCTGGAATCCGACCACCATGGTTTTGGTGGGAGTGGATCAATCACTCACCAGGTGGTGGCCCGTCGCCAATCTAAATGAAGGCCAAATGTGATCAGTGTATAGACGGGGGCTGGGCGGGTGACACTGAAGGAGAATAACCATGATAACCCTCTTCTGCCTAATTGACACTTCGATGGAACCCTACCAATATGGTACAGTAGGCCCTACAGCAATTGTAATTTAGCTGTGTACATGGTTTAGTGCTGAAATTTAGATACAATTTTAATACACTTTACATGGCCAGTAGAAAATAATGTCTCTATAAAAAATAGAGCATCACTCAATATTTTCAGATCGATCGCCACACATTTTGGGAATCTCTGTACTTATTTTAAGCAAAATGTAGTTTGCATATGAAAATATGTGAAGTACGTCAGCATTACAGCATATTAACCCTTACAGCGCGGGGATCGACTTTAATCGTCAGAAACTGACATCTGTAGACGTCAGATTCTGACGACTAAAGATTCTGACGACTAAAGTCGATCTCCGCACAGTAAGAGTAAAAATATTTATAATTGTCGTACACACATAACATAGGTATTCGATTGAATCGGAAAGAGCTAACTAAGACATTTATGATGATTTCAAATTGAAAAGGCCCTCCTTGGTCTCCATGGTTTATACAAAAATAATTCAGCGCTTTAAGGGTTAACCTATGACGGATATAAAATAAGTTTATTTTATGTTTATCTGTTATGTTTTTGCCTCACCATGTCTTCCTCTGAATCATCTTTGGATGTAACTAAAACCCGTAGGTTGTATATCCCATGTCGTGGGAAGTTTATTTTCAGCTTAAAATGTTCGTCATCTCTTTCAGTCATGATGTAGTCGTCATAACGAGTGATAGTCTTATAATTATCTGATCGTGCAGTTAGGGCCACGTTGATGTTCATGTCAGTGGAGGCACAGTGCAGCTCCATCTGTAAGGTGTCTGGGTCAGAGTGGTCAAAGAAGGCGTGTTTGTGAGAGATTGCTAGCAGACCTGTATCTTGGAGAAGAGCGCCCACGTGTCCGTTTCCATCTAAAGGATATGGCTGTCTGTTTTGGGAGGGAACATGACAGACGATCAGATACGTACATATGTGAATGTCTGATTTGTCATTTTCGTTTGCAAATAGTTTCATTGTGAAATGACCAACACGAGGTACTTTCATGACAAATACAACTGATTCTGCTGTTCTGTAATGTCCGGCAAACTTTTGCAAATGAGGAATCGTACCAGTTTTGTACTGCAACTTATGGTGGAAATCCAGCGGTGCATCTTTGGAGACTTTAAGGTTTATGGAGACCATACCATCTTCAGGGTAGATAACTTGGTCTGTGGTCACTGGAGTTATGCCCAGTTTGCCCATAACAGCTAAAGGACCCAGCTCTTCTCCACTAACGTCCAGACCAGGCTGGCAGTATTTCGGTGTATGTGAGTAGATCAAATGATCACATATTGGGCTCCAGACACTTTGACTGGACGTGGGATCCTTCGCCCATACCCTCAGACAGTGACGACCAGGGTATTTGAGATCAACGTGAAATTGTTTTTCATTTTCATTTTTGTTATTCAACTCTGTTTTTATCGTCACGAAACTGTTCATTACGATACCGTTCTTCTCTTTCACCATATTCATTCCGACATATTTCATGAATTCATATTTAAATGTAAGAGCCGAGTCGTCTGGCAATGTAAATATCACAGAAGCTTCTCCGTTTCTAGATTCAATTTTAAAACGAGGCTCGCTTGTATTTTTGAATCCCAGTTCAAAAAATGCTTTACGTAAAAATACCATTTCTTTGAACTCATCATATGTCACGGGTCTAGCAAGTAACTGGTCAGCAGGAGCTTTAACATAGTGATCATAGATAAATTGTGCTGGATCAGTGAAACAGTAGAATTTATCCTGTGATAATTTGACGTTAGGAGGAGCATCTCTTTTGCTTGGTAGATGATCATCTTCAGAGGAGTCGTCAAATGAATCTGTCTGGCCAAAGTTAGGGTCAATAAATCTCCAGTGGCCATTGACATATACACGGCACCATTCACTGCCCGATGGACATGCTTGTCCGGCGTGGTAGTTCAACCCTTTTGTGTAACCAATCACCGTCTCACACTTTATATTAGACAACCTGAATACCAAAAAGTAAAATAAGCTTGTTCCTATTTTTTCATTCAAGATGATTATTCTGAATTCTCTTAGCAAAAGTTCGAAACCAGCAAGGATAGCTTTTATTATAATTAACCGATTTACTGCTAAAATTACACTTTGTCAGATGATAATGTAGCGTTATTATTATGCCAAATTCATCACATGTTGATTGATATCACAAATGATAATTGAATATAAACATAATGCATAATTTAGATGGTGAGATTAGTTTGCGTACACTGCTGTGCAAATCCAAACAGTAGCTACTGACCTAGAAATTAAGCACTTGCTTGCAAATTTCGCAGAACAGTATTTGGAGATGTTTATACAGAGTCGATTGTTGAGAAGTTACTGGACTAACGCTCAATTGAATATTTAAATAAACGACATGTATCTATTTAACCCTTACAGCGCAGGGATCGACTTTAGTCGTCATAATCTGACGTCTGTGGACGTCAGATTCTGAAGACTGAAGTCGATCCCCTCACTGTAAGAGTCAAACCCTTTGGTCTCCATAGTTTAAACAAAATAATTCAGCGCTTTAACGGTTGAAATACAATCATTGTAATACAAACCTGCACAACTCAGAGAAGACGTCGCCATAATTGCCAATATTTGACATTGCGCATGCCATCAAGTAGATGACACTGTCCCTGTCTGGTATTGCTTGTAGCCGCTTCACCTGAGAATTCTGCTGACTCATCCACAGAAAAAGTACACCTACTTTGATGACATCATCTGATAAACTTTGCATTAGCTCTGTAACTACTTCAGTTGGTGTTCTCAGAGCCAAGTCTTTGGGTGCCTTTGAACAATGTAATTGGTTGCAGGTAAAATTAATCTAAAAAATCCGGTGTCTAAAATTTGCATCAAATATTCTAACATAATTAAAATTATTGGTAATATTTTAGAAAAGGAGCCCACTTTTGTTTTATTCGGGAAAATCAGCGTGTTTTGAAAAATGCCAAAAATACTTTTCAATGACGTTGCGACAAATGAGCTGAGCATGCGATTGAGTAGCTGAAATGTTACTGATTCTAGTTAACCTACTTGGGACCTGATTAATTGAGGCCAAGACTTAGATATGACTGTCCAAAGAAAAGTCCCGCGATTTTTTTTACACCGGGACCACATTTTCCATTCTATATAGCGACGAAAATGTGGTCCTAAGATGATGAAACCACATTTGAAAATATTCAAGGTTTTCTTTAAGACGACGGGGCCACATTTCCCCGCTATAAGACGAGCAATTTGTGGTGGGACCACACTTATAAAGAAAACATAATAACAATTACATACAGCGAGTAGAGGAAAATGTGGTCCCACTAAGACGGGATCACATTTCAAATTATTATCTACTATTTTTCAAGACGACGGGGCTTCTCTTAATATTTTTAAATCCAATGTGGTGAGAATAATTGGTCGAATCATATACGGGAGCCCTTTTGAAGTTTTAGCACCACCGCCTGTGACAACGGAGTTTGGCTTTAACTCGGACCACGCTATGGCCTATCAGTTCTTTTGATTGACGAAAGTAAGGATTGATTTATGGCTCAAGTTACTTCCAGGCGTGAACACAGGGGATACTTGATTTTAATATCCCTAAATGACGGAATTTGGCAGCTTTTATGTTGTCTGAATGGTCATCTGGAGTAGGGAGGAAGACCATTTTTTTCAAACGGGTTTTTTAACAAAACCCCGGCTCGATATTAGTTGTCAGAGTTACCGGGTGATGGGATCGTTTCTCACCTGATCCACCACTTTCTGTGCTTGTTCTACATGTTCTGTTGTCAGTTTGATTGGAGGAGGAGGTTTCACTTGATCAGATTGACCTTGTTCACCTTGTCGGGCACCATTCTCTCTGTCGCTGTTGCTGTATTCCTCTTGTGATTTCTGCAAGAGCAGCGGCGTGGGGAAATCCGTGAATGGGGTATACTCTACATAGCTACCTTTTTTCGGCTTCTGTAACACAATGCATTTTTTAGGCTATACAGGGATCATATTTATAAAAAAAATCTTCCTGGCAATGTCAAAGTGCAACTTCTTCGCCGTTCTGTGTACTCCAATGTATCTTTGTACGGATACAACATCATTATGCTTAACAAATGTGTGCAGTGATGATTTTAATCGGTATTTGTCTTTTGTAAGCACAAACTACAACAATTCCCTTGATTTCGTGCAGGAGCTACTCTCTCGGACAGTGTAGACCTATTTTGGTAACAATCTCGCACAACTAGTCTTATACACGACTCCTTGAAGATGACCTTCTAATGACTCATTCATCATTTATGTTAAGTAAAGCCCTAAGCAGGGGCAGCAGAATTAGTGGACTATAATGTATCTTCTCATCATCTTAGTAAACTTGGTAAAGAACATTAAGCAGCGTCGATATTTTTCTAGCATAAAGGTAAAAAAAATGGTAGAAAGCTTAGCAGGCCTACTAATGTTTTTGTTTCTTCAAAAATACAACCATGCACGCTAACACGTTCCTGGAAGCTGATCAATTTTGTATCTGATTCAACATAAGGTTTAACAATATACCTGTACTTGCTAATTCTACAAGTGCATTTAGATTCACATTTCAGGTGAACCATAGTACCTACTTCAAAAGCTTATTTGGTATAACTTCCGTGTTTTTGCCTGCTCTCTCTAGAAAAGGTTTCATTAAAAAATTATTAGCAGCTCTGGACGAAACGGAGAAAGCATGGAATGGAAAATGGTGAAAAGCGATTACAGTTTTTCATGTTTTTAAATTTGCAGTAATGCTGGTGTTGGACACAGTAGATATACCTGGAATTTTTATTAATCATATCCAATTTTCTGTAGGTCATTTGTACTTGTGGGGTTACACTTAAAGATGGAGATGAAGAAACGAGCTTATTATTCACGTTGCAAACAATAGGATCCAGGAATACGTTTTATTCTCATAGACAAATCACATAGCCCTTTATATTAGAGATAATCTAAGTTGTTTTCACCCTCCACTCAAAGAATTCGGGGCGGGGGTTATGTCGTCGCCCCGGACGTCTGTCCGTCCGGCCTCCCGTCTTTTCGCATTTTTGTTGCCAAAGAATATCTTGGAAACTCACAGGGGGATTTATTTTATATTTCACACACGCATTCCTCAACCTGTTGTGTAGATGTGCCTTTTGAAGGTCATGAACTTTGACCTACTTTTGCACCTAGATCTCTCGGCCAAAATAGCATCATTTATTTTAATCCTAATTGATCGATGAAATTCAAAATGATTGATTTAATATCGGGAAAACTCTGGCAGATATCTAGATCATTACTACCGACCATTATTGCTTGCGACCATTATTGACTTGAATAAGCATGATATATGGAGAGGGCAATTATATCTTCAAGGCAACATATCGCATCATTATAGATCTATCAGCTCTCGATGAGGGCGAAGTGTCTTATACATATCATCGCTACTAATGTCAATATGATGACGACCCCCTAAAGTGATAATAACGTCGTCAAGTGTTAATATAATGACTCAGCAAACACAAAAACATTTTAATGATATTTCGAAAATGTTAGTCGAAACGGTTTTTAAATATTTAAATGTCGGGTCAACAGAATATTATAGAGCATTATTTCAAAATAATATTTATATACATCATTTAAAAACGTTTTAAAAACATTTTTATAATATTTACATTTTATGTTATAAAAATGCATTTTGAAAAATGTTATTAAAATGTTCTTAAATCGTTTTATACTGATTGTTTTGCATAATATTTATATTTAATGTTTTATAATATTCTGTTGACCCGACATTTTAATGTTGTAAATGTTGTAAAACATTTTCATGTGACTTTTTTACGTTATGAAAATGTCAGATGTTATGTTACAAAATGTTTTGTGTTTGCTGGGTACACGAAATGACGACTGGCTGTCATGGTTGTATTTGTAGAAAATGATAAATCTTTTAGTGGCGATGCTGACATAATCGTTTAAGACATTGTTTTCTATATAATGGTCTATGGTAGAGCTATAGCTGTCTATTTATTAATCTTAAATATAATTTCAATGAAAAATAGTTATCTCTAGAACGGCATTTAATGCCCTATAACACTGCAGTTACATTAAATACGCACTCTTGGGCTTACATTATAATGGTTCTAAGAAACAAGACTTGCTTTTTTAGATATATATATATATGGTTGAGGTTTAACAAACCTTTGGTGATGATGGCGTCGATGGTTGCGATGATGACCCACAACCCATCATGTACTGCACAGTAGACAAGTCCACATGAGTAATGAAGCTCCAGCGAGTTAATAAGTAGGCCTATCACACTCGTGTACACATAGTTTATGTATACATATGTCAGAAATAAGAAATAAACATTGTGTACATGTAATATCCAGCTCAAGCTTATGTTTAGAAATGAGAACTTATGTCTCACTCAAGAAACATGATCTCGTTAGCTGCTTGACAACAGCCAACAAACAATCTCCAGATGACCTATATATTTCAGAGGATCGGTAATTCTGATAAGCCTGTTGATAAGTTTGCTGTTTGACCTGTCGTGTTGATTCGAGCTAGGAACTTATTGAGATTCTTTGATTAGAGTCACTAAATTCCACACCTGACGATAATCAACGATACAGTATATAGATATAATTTTGCGATAATTAGACGCAGCTTTGCATACAAAAACGATAATCCTCGATCAGATTCTCTAGTGATCAGATAGATACTCCAGAGTGAGCCCTGTAACTATAAGTTGAAGTGCTATATAGAAACCAGGTGGTCACTGAGTTAACAGAAGACACGTGGCCCTCTCAGTAGACACGGATCATGAAATCAATGCTGTTCTAATAGTGAGCCAGTGTCTTTATTCCTACCTAGTAAACATGATAATATATGGTTATCAAAAGTCGTTTGAACGTTGTATCACTGTATCAAACCTTGGTCCAACCTCAGTTAACCTTGAATCCAAGTGAAGGTATATGTTTACAGTTTTGTTTACTCTTTTAATGGCCTGTTGAATTTTGAAAAATTCTAAAATGACAGTAGCAAAGTAGCAAACAACCTCCTTGTTATTTTCAAAAAAATCCATTTCAATGGATATTCACTTTTAACTTCTCTGGTTTTCAGTGCGGACGTTTATTTTATTCAATGGGCAACATGAATAATAAACATTCTCTCAGAGGCGCTACGAACGCCATGGGTGAACATTTTTAAACATGAAAGTATAAATCGGGGCCTACGTAGAATTTACGGTGATGTGTGACACAACTAAAAATAAATACATAGTTTTAACCACAGAAATATATGATGTTATACATTCCGGGGCTGAGTGAGGAAATCTTCTTGAACATATCACTAAAACAATAAAAAACAATAAAAAAAAACATCTTACAGCTTTAGTATGTACATCTCCCACCCCTATATATATCTTTGCTCCTGTCACATGCGAATGTCAAAAGTGTGTACACGACATTGTTGTAGAGTGGTGGGGCACCTTTGTCAACATTTTGGAGTAGTGATGTTCGTTTACAATGCACTCCACTTGTGATAGTACGTGTCTCAGTGGTAACAAGCCATATTTCATCACGCTACCTGACACATTCTCCCACATAAGCAATCCACCACCGCAATAAAGCATGCTTCCTACTTAATACGAAAGAAGCTAACATAATTATATACACTAATATTTCTATTTTTAATTTACTATATTGTAGACAGTGATGGCATTTAATAAATTGGTTATTTATCTGGTCACCATCATTTTAATTTAAAAGCTAATTTAAAAGTGAATTTAGACCATGCGCAATGTTACAATGGCGCACACGGTCGGTTCTCTTGGCCAGTTGTAATGCCCCAGTACTAAACGATTGAGACAGACCTACGTATTTATGTAATGTAATTATAATTGTATATGCTATATTACTTTTTAGGCAATCCAGAAAATAGCGTGTGAGTAAACTGAAAAGAAAAGAATGGGGTTATAGGCCAGCTTTGTGCACATATAGGCTAAACTGGGCCAGGAGAACCGCCTGAGGAGCGTGTGAATAGGCTGTAAACTATTGTGTCAACATAGAAATATAATCTCGTAATCTCTCTGAAATTTCAAGCGATTTACCCACGTGTTGCAATGTTTGGAAGTCCATTTTATCCATCGTATAAGACGTTTATTCACTGCCCAGCTCAAGGCAAATCGGTCCGATGAATTTGTATGTTTCATCAGTGGCTTATCCCCATCTCATCCGCGCTCATCTCCATCAATCATCCGTATCAACGCGTACGTGCGGCACGACTTTAATGTTTCTCTCATACCCAGTTTTTGTATAAACATGATGTATTTCACAAAAGCATACAAACAGCAATTGCCACAAGTTGCTCTCCTTGACATAGTAAGTGACACAAAATATTAAAAAAAGGGGAAAACATATACATGTAAAAAGATTATACAATGAGATGATAAAATATATGAGTTGCTACAGTTTATTGTGAGCATGGCTAAATTTAGCAATCAGACGCATTTTTTGTATTTATAACCTGGGGATTAATTGAGATTAAAGGGCCGTATCTGAAACGTTGCTAAGTGTTAGACACGCCCCTTAAAACTACATGGAATATCTGACTTAAAAAATATAATTGATAATATTAGAGTATTAAAACATTTCGGCAACAAACATGGCGTCGTTATCGTCAGGTTCCTGGAAACCCTCACCGGATATTAGTGAACGTTAGTGAAGGTATGTTCTAAAGGGAAGGGAATTTTGCACCGATTTCGCACTTATGTTGATGTAGAATACGCCCAAACACAAGTGTCTCTGATATCGTCGTGAAGCAACAAATCATAACCTTCCTGTTCCAATTTACAAAGGCAAAAAAACAGTAACTGTTAACTTGAAAAGTAAGCAGTTACTTGTGTTCGCGTTTACACGACTCTCATATTATCGTTAACTAGTGAGCAGTCTATACTAATGATAAAAGAGTCTGATAATATGTAACATAGGCCGCTAATTATAGGGTCTCAATATTTGTCAGGAGTGTAATGTTAGTTAGGCCACTCCGATAAGGGGACCTGCATTTACGTACTGTATGACATCAATGACGGATAAGAAGTGGCAACGTTGAGAGCTCTTAAATATCTTTAACCTATCATATCCACGTGATATGTTTGGATTTCATATTATGCCTACATCTGAATCTATATCACAACGCTAAGGGCAAGATGGGTATGATCTTTCCGTATACGACGCTTATATTTAATGTAACATAAATAATAATAATCTAGAGTTGTCAGGAGTGTAATGTTAGTTTGACCACTTCGATAAGGGGACCTGCATGTACGTACTGTATGACATCAATGACGGATAAGAAGTGGCAACGTTGAGAGCTCTTAAATATCTTTAACCTATTATATTCACGTGATATGTTTGGATTTAATATCATGCTTACATCTGAATCTATATCACAACGTTAAGGGCAAGATGGGTATGATCTTTCCGTATACGAAGCTTATATTTTATGTAACATAAATAATAATAATCTGGATCAATTAATAATTTCGTGACTTCGATTGACTGATTTCAGCGAATGATTGAATGACATTTTATCTTCTATGTTCAGTTTTTATTGCTATACCCCTGAACAGTATCATCTGCCATGGCGTTCTGAGTGATATCTATTCGGACATACAGTGCCCCTGAACAGCATTAGCGCTGAACTGTTTGATATAAACCGTAGAAACCAAAGGGTTATTTTCACATTGAAATCATCATAAATGTCTTAGTTAGCCCTTTCTGATTTGAATACCTATGTTATGGGTCTACGACCATTTTAAATGTTTCTACTCTTACAGGGCGGGGATCGACTGTAGACGTCAGAATCTGACGACTAAAGTCGATCCCCGCGCTGTGAGGGTTAAAGCTTTGAAATACTTTCGCATAAACCATTCAAACCCAAGGGCTTTTTTCAATTTGAAATCGTCATAAGTGTCCTCGTTAGCTTTTTCCACTTGATTTGTACACCTACGTTATGGGTCTACGACCATTATAAATATTTTTGATCTTAATACAGCGAAGCGAGGAGATGCACTTTAGACGCCAGAACCTTACGTCTAAGTCTAAAGTCGATACCCGCGCTGTAAGGGTTAAGCTTCCCTGGTAGTAGTAGTAGTAGTAGTAGTAGTAGTAGTAGTAGTAGTAGTAGTAGTAGCAGTAGTAGTAGTAGATAGATAGATAGATAGATAGATAGATAGATAGATAGATAGATAGATAGATAGATAGATAGATAGATAGATAGATAGATAGATAGATAGATAGATAGATGGATGGATGGATGGATGGATGGATGGATGGATGATGGATGGATGGATGGATGGATGGATGGATGGATGGATGGATGGATGGATGGATGGATGGATGGATGGATGGATGGATGGATGGATGGATGGATGGATGGATGGATGGATGGATGGATGGATGGATGGATGGATGGATGGAGCGATGGATGGATGGATGGATGGATGGATGGATGGATGGATGGATGGATGGATGGATGGGTGAGTGGGTGGGTGGGTGGGTGGGTGGGTGGGTGGATGGGTGGATGGATGGATGGATGGTGGATGGATGGATGGTTTTTTTGACAAAAAAATACATATATTTATATATATAATATATATATATATATATACATTTGATTAACACATAATATGTCTGGAGACACCCGTTAAGATACAAGTAGTATCGCTATCACGGCGCCACCAAATATGTTTACCGGTAAATTGAAATAAATGTTGGATATTGTCAATATAAATGTCATTTCAGCTTTCACTACCAAAGTACCCCGTTGTCACTCGAATGCCATGTAACATTCAGCTGACAAAGGTGAACCCCAGCGGTGAAAGGGTTTTCAAAGTCACAACAGTAAGAACAAAGAAAGAATATTAATAAAAAAAAGATGAAGAACATAAGAATAATTTCTGAGAGAAAATTCTCAGATATGTATTTCCTGAAGAATTGCTAAAGAATTTCTGACGAAATTTTTAAAGAACTTAATGAAGCTTGGAAATGATTAATTTCGTTGACAAACATAACAGTTTGAAAGGAAACATGTGCTGGTGTGATTGCTAATCATGTATCGTTTAATGTAGAAAGAAAATCCGTTGAAACAGTGTGTTTTAATTTT